>CM074433.1:8527500-8537500 GCA_037101425.1 Elopichthys bambusa | reverse complement strand
GCAGACCCAGAGTCCTCCAGGAGACCCCGGCCCCACCTGAACCTGCGCTGCCAGGAGGGTGCGGAGGTGGCAGATGCGGGGGATAGTGCACAGTGTAGGGCCGGGAGGAAGCAGAGGAGGTGACTGAAGTGGATGTGGTGGCCAGAGATGGAGAGGAGGTGGAGGCAGGGAGGGACGACTGCGGCCTTGAGGAGCGCGGGGAGGCAGGTTGGGAAGGGACAGCAGAGGAGGCGTTCAGGAGGGGAGGGGGCGGAGGAAGGGCGAGGGTGGGCGTGTGTAGGACTGTCTGTGTGCGGCTATGCTGCGAGGGGCCAGAGGCCAAGAACGAGGCCCCTGGTTTGGGGTTCGTGTCCAGATGCCTCTGCTGGGAACTGAGGGCCCCAGGGCCTGGCAGATTGGCCCCAGACTGCTGTGAGGAGACTGAAGGCACCATATGGTGAAAAATCCCTGCAGACATACATCACAGAGAGGGGAGCAAAAGACAGAGAGAGACAGAAAATGGGGGCTCAGCCAGATTGTGCACAGCAGCAAGCCAGTCCAACAAACAAGCACATATAAAGCAACGAGGCACTGCACTGATGTACCGTGATCACCTCAAACCAATTCAATCATCAACGTTTTGCAATTAATGAAATGTGTGCATGAATTTATAAAGGCCATGAACATAAATATTAATTAAATTAATTAAATAAAAAATTATATATATATATATATATATATATATATATATATATATATATATATATATATATATATATATATATATATATATATATATATATATATATATATATAAAATGTATTATATATACACTGTATATCATTTTTTTTGGTAAGGGTAAACAAATCTTAATTCGAAGCTCCAGTCTCACTGATCATGTGACTAATTTCATCTTCTTGGACTGCGAGGTGCTGGTACAGAGTGAAATGCCTCAAACACCCAAAACCAACAACTGCAATTAAGACAAACACCAAGAGAAAACGTGAAGGCTGAACAACAGCCGTAGGAGTCAAGGAGTTTCTCGCCAATCTCAAACTACACAGAGCTTGACATCTCTGAATATTTTCACAGGCCTTTAAATCACCAGTTTACACCATCAAGGCCAGTGAAAATGATTTAAAAGGCTTTGTAAGGTTTTGGTAAATGTTTTATTAGGTGAATCCCACAAAACTTGTCAAGAACATGTTTCACAGGAAAAATTAAAAAAACAAAAAAAACAAAAAACTAATATCATTGTTTATTTTTAAATTATAATACACTACTGTTCAAAAGTTTGGGGGTCTATAAGATTTGTTAATGTTTTTGAAAGATGTCACTAGGGCTGGACGATTATGGCCTAAAATCAAAACCTCGATTAATTGAACATTTTACCTCGATTGCGATTAATGAACGATTATTTTTTTTTTTTTTTTTGCCCTCAGTTCACTGACAAGGTTTGTACTGTAAATATGCTTGACTATTAAAGGTGGGATATTTTTTCCTATTGAAAGAGTGATCTGAAATAGCTCACTTTCAGCAGTTATTTTATCTATGGTTCGTAAGATTTTACAGATTTCTGCTCGTTGTAAATCAGATACAGATAAATTAGCACAGTACCAGTACATAAACAGCGACTGCGTGTGTCAATTAGTCATACAGTCTCTCTACTAATTGTGAAGCTGTGGGTTGTAAATAGTTCCTTCAAAAAGTAGAAAAATATATGCTATAGTAAGTTGAGTTTCTAAGCTAAATCACAGGACAGTGCTGAAAACTAGTTTCTGCGTTCCACTCTGTGCTCGCGATCTTCACGTTTTGTGCAGCTACTGTTTGTATGAGTGTTCGTGCCACAATGCAGCTGCACCATTTCGATATAATACACATCCGATCGTCTAAAATTGCTTGAATGTCCAAACTGGCAAACCTTAAAAACACATACAACTGAAAAGTTTAGTGAAGACGCAAGGCTCACCGCTCACGCACCATCTCTGTGTGTTGACTCAGCGACGCATTCACATCCGTGTTGCTTTCATGCCACTGACTGGACGGGGCGGAGTCACGTGGCTACACATGCGGTATTATGGATTAAAAAAAACGAAAACCGACATGGGAAAATTACGTCGGTTTGAGGTTCTGAATTTCGGTTTCGATTACTTTTCGATTAATCGTCCAGCCCTAGAAGTCACTTATGCACAACAGATTGAATTTATTTGATCAAAACAATAAAAACAGTATTATGAAATATCATTACAACTTTTATAACAAAGTTTCTATTTCTATTTGTGATGGCAAAGATGAATTTTCAGCATCATTACTCCAGTCTTCAGTGTCACATGATCCTTCAGAAATCTAATATGCTAATTTGATGCTCAAGTAACATTTCTTATTATTATCAATGTTATCAGTTATGCTGCTTAATATTTTTGCGGAAACTGTGATACAAATAACTTCAATTGCTTAATTTATGCTGATTTGAAAGGAAAATAACTATGCTCAGATTGGATGATATTCATTACTGTTACAGATGAATGAACATCAGTAAGGATAATGAAAAAAAAAAAAATCTCTTTTGACTGGGGTGAAACATATCCTTGACATCACCTTATTACAACCTGTTGTCATTTCCTCTAGGTGTGTAGCTTTAGCCTTTGCACAGTCAGCACAGCAAGCAGTGTGGGAGAGCCAGGCAAGGTGGCAGCGCTGGGCTTTTACTTACCTTTTCTCTACACCCAAGGGACTGTTCTGACCATTAACTCAATTTCACCAAAAAGCATAAAGAGAGACAGATGTCATCCCACTCACCTCCTGCAGTGCCCCCTGCCAGCCCGGCGCTGGAGAAACTGCCGAGCGCAGAATGTCCGTTAACCAACCGGGGGGCTCCGCTGGTGGCTGGTCCGGGCGTCTGAGCTCCAAATAAGGACTGCAGAACTGAAGCCCCACCCAGGGGGAAGTACTGTCCCACTGAAGAGGCAGAGGAAACCGTGGCAGCCCCGCCCACTTTCCCACTCAGGATGCCTCCACTGGCCGCGGCGGATATAAAGAGGTTCTGGCTGGCCAATCCACTTACAGATTTCAGGTCCCACTCCCGCGTTTTCTGTTTCTGCAGTGGCCGCTCCGACGTGTTGACGACCGAGCGACCACCGCCATCTTGACTGAGGAAGAGGTTCGAGTTCCCGTAAGGCTCACGCTCACGTTCCCCTCTCCTCTGTGGTTTCTGGTCTGAGTCGGAGTCTGTGCCCCCTCGGGATGCCCCAACGCCGAATGGCGAACCACCTTGGCGGAGGTCCGGAGGAGTTGGCTTGGGGTCAGAGATTGGGGAGAAGGTGGATTTCCACTTGCTGGCTCCGGAGGAAGAGGATACCTCGCTGCTCACGCTGCTGGCACCTGATTTACGTCCCTGCGAGCCTGTAAAACGTCACGTTCCATGACGAACAGATAGTGGAGATGGAACTTGAAGTTTCCATAAGAAAAAAACACATGCCACTTACCCCTATCCACATCTCTGATGGGTCCGTCTCGGTCTAATGAAATTGTGGCAATTTTCCGTTCAATTCTGAAAAAGAAAACAACTGAGTTACTAATTGAAACATCCAACTATTTCTATGATCCACAGAGTTTAAAGACCAATAAACTGGATTCTAAATGAAAGGGATATTACCGGCTTGAACTAGAGGTGTCCGGGGCGTAATGGGTGCCCTCTTCGTCTGAACTAGGGGTGGAGGAATAGCGCCCTGTGTTGTTGAGCTCCAGGGGACGCTCTCTTTTAAGCACGGGAGGCTGATCTAGATCTGGCCCGCATGGGCTCCGGCCTGACTGCTCCGGGGAAGAGATGGCGGAGATCTCCAAAGGCTGGTTTATGTTGTTCACCTGGTAAAAGAAAGAACAATTTGGGTCTGATTTGATGCCAATCGTTAAGTTTGAGCAATACTGACAGTTGCCATTTTTTTATCCGCTCACCATAGAATTGATATTAAGAGGCGATCCAGAGGAATGGCTTGGGCAGCCCAGTCCCGGAAACGCCCTTCTTTTAGGGGATCCGCTCATGGGCATGGCCCCGGAGGAGCTGCGCTTCCGCCGGCCACGCTTCCGCCCCTCTTGGCTGTGGGAACTTGGAGAATGATGATGATGATGATGGTGGTGGTGGTGATGGTGCTTACTGTGATGATGGTGACCCTGCTTTACCGATCCGTGGTGTAGCCTTGAGCCTCCAGTGGAAGATGAAGACGAGGAGGAAGAAGAGGACGAGGAGAAAAAGATCCGGCGACGAGCCTCGCTGTCTAAGGGCTCTGTGTCGGATTCGGGGCCTTGGCGGTCATGGCCGTCCTCGGGGGGAAGCCTCGGTGGGCCGTCTGCATACTGCAGTACACCTCCGGTGCCCAGTGGAGGACTGAGGCCAGAACCGCGGGGCTGAAGCCCCATGACAGGAGTGCTGTGAGGGGGAGGAGAAGAAACGTCACAGTCTTGGTCCTCGGTCAACATGGCGGAGTGACAGCCGTTCACCAATCCTGAGCTGGAGGAGTACCCTAAGGAGGAAACAGATTTTGATTTAGAAGATAACTAATGTAAATCGTGATATATGAATATATGAAGACCCCCCTCTTAATTTTTATGTATAGTTCCTGTAAATTTAATTTCAGAAATCCAGAAGTTTAGGAGCTGAAGTTTTAAAAGCTGAATGTTCTTCTCTTTTTAACCAATGGATTTACATGATCTCTCCAGTCATTCATGATTTAGTAGATAAGAATTCTTAAAAATATGCTTGCTCACTATTTCTAACGAATAAAATATTTTTATAATATTTATTAAGTTTGGAATAACTAGAAATATGTATATTCATTATACGAATGCCCATGGTGTTTTAGGATTGAATTAGTTACATGATTTTTCAGGTCTAGAGATCACATTTTAAAAAGAGTTGTGGATGAGGTGAATTGAAATAATAAATATCTTGATTTTTAGTTGTTTTAGCTTAGTCTATTCAGTCTAAACAAAACAAGTATTAAAATATTTCTGAACATCTGGTTTATGGGGTCCCAAAATGGAGGAGGTCAAAAAAGTAGACCTTTGGCCATTTACCCAATTTAGCTGATAAAAAAAGATAGGGAAAATGGGAACAGGAAAGGTCACAACTGGAATTGAAAACACACTGCATGCACAAGGACCATAGCCCACAATCAAAAATTGATTTGAATTTTTTTTAAAGGCTTAATTTGAGGACACTTTAACACGCTATTTTTTGTGTGTTTATTTAACAAAAAGTAATAATTTAATATTAATATAAGATTTAATTAAGCCATTTCAAAATAAATATCTAAATAAATACTTAATTTAACACTGCATTAAATTAATAGTACTACTACATAACATCAATACAAACTTATTTTAAAATGTATGGCCTTATACCAAACATTGGCTGATGATTTTTAACTGGGACTAAATAAATAAAATTACATAGCTGGATTATGTTAAGTAAAAACAAAAACACACACATACATATATATATATATATATATACACACACACACACACACGAAGTATATGTATGAAGTTTCCAAAATTTTCTGGTAAATCAAATCTATTTATAAATAGATAAATCTAAAAAAAAAAAAAAAAAAAGACGGCAAGCATTACACATTTTTTGTATCAACTATCAACTTAAAGTTGCAATATAAAATCTGCGATAGATCTTTTCTTATATGTTGTGACGTACATCTGAGTGAAATGAATGATCCAAAAATAAAAAATGTAGGGGGGAATTTGCTTCTATTCTTTTCGGTTGTTGAATGTCACCAGAGAGACATCTGCCGTTTCACTGAAAGATCAAATTGTGAAATTTTGATTGAAAATTACATGGTTAAAAAAAAAAAACATGCATGTTGAATCGTTCACAATCAGAACAATATCCTGAATTTAGAAAATTTCATGTGTGATAGCCGATAGACCTCAGCTACAAAAAATACAAAGTAGGCAGCAGGACTATACCTGAGGTAGGCGTGAGAGGTGCCTTGCCATTGCTCTGTCCAGCTGGATTCGAAACTGGACTAGGAGTGCTCCTCTACCAAAAGAAAACACAGCTTGAATTAATGCTGAAATGTGGGCAGGGAACATCCACAAGATTGTGTATCATCACTGCCGCCCACATAGATTCGTACCAGTCTTTCTGCACGATTCGGCAGCACCACACTGGCCAGCGGGATGCTGACAGGAAGTTTACTGGGATGCACAGTGCTGAGGGGGATGCTTATTGGTAGACTGGTTATAGTGTCACCGGGAGCAGCCGGGCTCTTTTCCTTATCGGCCTGCAATTGAGAAAGACGCTCAACTTTTGCCGCATTTTTAAAAAGGGGTTTGCATAAACACAAATACACATTAGTTACCCTATCTGTGCTCTTGGGTGTGGTGGTCGTTTGAATTTCAGATGAACTGGGTGAAGAGCAAGCCTGTTTTAATCCCAGAGTTGGAGATGAAACAGCACCAATGTCGCCCCTGAAAACACCCGTGAGTGATCAGTGACTAATCGTCAAGTGTTCAGTCAACCAAACGTGTTATTTGTACTCACCGGTGGATGTTGCCAAGGGCTCGAAATTGATTGGCAGCTGAATCTTGATTGAGGTGCCTACGGAGAGCGATCTTGGCTGGAGAAAAGCGGGTGTAGTCGGGCAGGGGTTGCCCTAGCTGCCTGGTTCTCGAGTCTGGGGTAGGCGGCACAATTTCGTGGTCAGGGGAAATGGGCAGGTAGCGGGTGAGGAGTTCATTTTTGCCCATTCCAATTCCACCGCCTCTCTCATAACCCGGCGAGGCCGTGCCGTTGATGGATAGTTCGGGACTGAGGCCATTGAGTCCCGCAGAGGCTTGTGGGGTAAGTCTTGGGGTGTCGGAATCCAGTGTGAGCCGGGTCTCTGGGCCAGGGAGGGCCTTTCGGTAGGGGGACACCTCACACGGGCTGTAGGATGACTTAAGCTGTAAGAGCTCTTGCTGCCTCTGGCTCTTCTCTAGTTCAACAATGCTGATCTGAAAAGAAACACCAGGGGGAGCCATTGATACAAATGCAGACAGAGCCAACCCGTCCTGCTCATGGTAAAAATATCCCTGTAGGAGCTAGTTCAGTCTTCTGTAAACAAGCTTTTGTCAGAACATTTACTCTCTCTGTACACAATTTTTTCATAATTGACCCAAATAACATTTATTGTTTAACATTTAACAACATCTATTGATTTATGGTGTCTTTCACATTCAATTTGGAGCCAATTTCAAATGTGCTTTGTGGAAAATCCCAAGTCTGATTTAAGTCTCTATGGCCAGAGAGGGAAAATGGGATTGTGGCATGTTGCAGGCCTGATTCAAACCTGTGCTATCGCCATGTGCATCAAGGATCAACATGCCACAGCTCTGACAAGTATCTGCAGGGTTTACCTGCCATTATGAGACAAAAATAGTGGAGGCCAAAATGGGAGTCATGTTTCAAGCCAGAATCAAGCACCAGCGTGCCACAACTCCAACACACATTAATCGTAAAACTAAAATATGCAATGGCCTGTTCTGAGCTGACTGAATAAAGCGTGCATGTGAGGTACCTGGAGCTCCAGACAGTGGCGCTGTTTCTCTGAGATTTGTCTTCGTAAAGCAGCTTTCTCTTTCAACAGGGTCTCCAAACACAGTGACCCCCAGTCTAGCTTGAGCTCCTCACATCGAGCCTTCAGCTGACAAACACACACAAACATACGCGCAATGGGCGTTAGTTCCACTTCTGCCAAACAAACCTCTCATTTCTGATTCATAAGCATCTTTCTGCTCTGTTGAGGCAGGGCATGATGGTTTAGATCACTCACCAGCACCAGGCTCTGATCGCGGAGCTCCGCCATGTCCCTCTCCAGCTGTTTGGTCTGTTCCCTCAGCTGCATGTTGTGGGCTGTGATCTCCTTCTGAGCTTGCACCAGGTCCTCCACGGTCACCGCCTTCACACCCAGCTGTGAGAGAGGTGGCAGGGTTTAAATTCAGCTCTGATGCCTATATATCACTGACCTAGAAGTGTTGTCAGGATGGGCAGATCAAGAGGTTGAGAAACAAGTCGTACCTCCTCCAGTTTAGACTGGAAAAGGTCTCTGATCCTCTCCTTATGAGCATGACAAGCATTGAGCAGCTGTTGGGCTTGACCGGATAGTTCTGTGTGTCTCAACTGTAACATAAGAACAAGAGGAGAGAAAAAAAAATAATAATGTTATGACAAAAACCACATGAAGCCCATACATTCTCTGAGCTCACAAATTCTCTATCTATTATATATTTTAGATAAAACTTTTAACTAAAATATAATGACAAATTTATACAAATATTTAGTTACATAATTTTATTATTACTACTATTAATAATTATATACTACATATATACTACATCATTTAAATATTAAATGTGTAAAACATCTATCTAATATTAATATATTAAGAACATTGATAATAAAAACTATATTATAATAAATATAACTAATTTATATATTTTAGGGATGGGAAGCGATTACAATTTTTTATTTAATTACATGTGACGATTAATCAATCTAATTAATCACAAATTTATCGTACATGAAATTTGGCTGAGAAATTATCCCTAAGAGATCATTTGAAGTCATTATTGTGTAAAGCATCAAATAGACATTACAAAAAGTAGATTCTATAAGAAATATTTTATTTGATTTAACATAGAATTTATTACACAAACTTTTGGACCGTGAGGTTGAGTAAATGATGACTGAATTTTAATTTTTGGGTGAACTATATCTTTTTTTTTTAAATTAATATGGAAATATGAAATTGAAAGTAAACATATGGTCAACTGATATCTTTGGAATAATTTTCTTAGAGAAGTTAATTTACTGAAGGCTACCAAGAAAGCTAGGTTACTAAGCTTAAATTAATTCACAATGTGCACATTTATTATTTTATTAATTAATCTAATTAACAAATTAATATTCATATATATACATGTATACACATATATACACATATATACACATATATACACATATATATATATATATATATATATATATATACACACATATACACACACACACACATATATATATATATATATATATATATATATATTCTAAGAGACAGATGTACCTTTTCCTGCTCAAGAGCTTGCTGCAGGTTGGTGCGGTACTGTGGTGTCTTCATGTAGGCCATGAACTGCAGATACTGGACTTTCACGTTATCTAGAGCATGAGTGAGACAGTTAATGTTAACTGGGTGACTACGTAACTAGAGCAGAAATGCATGTCTGTGGAACTGAAATGGATCTCCATGTTAAATATGGAAGGAGAAGTTACCAAGAAGAGCCTGCAGGCCTGGTGGAGTGGGGCTCATGAGAAGCTGACTAGATGTATAATGCTGCACTTTGGGAGGTAGCTGATAGAACGGACTCTGAGGTGACCTGTATGCATCTGTGGATTGATACAAAGCACAAAAGTCAATGTCTGGTAATAATGCTGTTAAATTACCTTCAAAAGCATGATGATTTTAGATCAGTGTCTCACCCTGAGGGGGGGCCACTGAGAGGGTCTTGGCGTGCAGCAGATCAAGGGCGCTCTGGCTCTTCTTGTTCTTGCGCTCAGCGGCGGTGGTAGTGGCAGCCTTCTTAGGCCGCCCGCGCTTCCTGTTGCCAAGCTTGCGGCCCCTGGCCAGCAGTTTGGCCCGGCGGGGTTTGGGCGACGGCTTCACGGGCACAATTGAGTTTGAGCGCTCCTCCTCACCACCCGAGTCATGCTGCGTCTGAGGCACACGGTAAATAGAATTTAATTCATAAAAATAAATAAATAAAATAATTCATTTAAAATAAATGTATAGATAAATACGAATGAAAAATAAATAGCATAACTATCCGATTCCTGTAGATCTACCTTGTGCTCCTTGGGCTTGGTCGGGGTGGTGGTGTTGCTCTTATTCTCCTTACTGTCCTTCTGCTGGCGCCTTCTGGCTGCCTCCTGCTCCTCCTGGAAGCAAAAAAAAAAAAAAAAAAAAAAAAAAA
>CM074433.1:8492500-8522500 GCA_037101425.1 Elopichthys bambusa | reverse complement strand
GCAGGATGTGACGCAGCAGGCCGTTGGAAGGCCGCTTGTTCAGTTTCATGGGTTGGGTGGTCCCTTTCCACTGCAACACACAAACAAACAGAGTTTTACACTTTGTTTGAGGCAAAACTTCTTTTGTCAGCAAGAAAGACTTGACGTACCAGTTGGTGAATGCTGTCAATGGCTCTGTTGTACTTATCACACAGTCTCTGCATACTCTCAAAACTGCAAGAAAAAAAAACGTAATATGAAATGAGAATATCTACTTTCACAAAACTAGTATTGCATTACAATATTTTTATTAGCTTGTACAAATGGTACTTTTAATAATAAAATAACTAATATAATTATAATTTCTAGGCCTCATTTCACAATGACATCTAATGGACCATTACTTATGAGACCACTGTGTGAAAAGTTCCTCACCTCTTTGTGTCGTAGTCGATAAGTACATAGTTCTCCATGGCCAGCTTAAGATCTGGGATCTCTTCACAGACCCAACTAGTCAAAGAGAAGAGACATGTCAAGTTTTACTCAGGGTTCCCACTCTTTCATGAACACCAGATTCAAGGACTTTTTTAAGCACCGTTTATTTTATATCAAACACCTATCAAATTCACATCACATATGGAGCGTCATGAAAGACCTCTTACAGTACTTGACATTTTAATCCTCCTATTGCATTTGCATCCATTTTAACCCGGAAGAGGTACAGAATCATTTGTACATTAAATTTTGGAAATATATTAAAACTGTTTACAGCTTTCTTTTCCCTAATGTTAACTATTATTCCATACTAGTTTTGGTTTTCATTTTTTATGAATCATTACATGAGTAAAAACATTATAATATAGAGAGAACATTATATAATACATTTTGCAATTGAGTGAAAAAAAAAAAGGATTATATGGATCGTAATTGTGGCTTGAAATCAGAATATATACATTATATATATAAGCTTGCAATTCTGAGAAAAGAAAGTCAGAATTGAGATATAAATGAGCACTTTTGAGAAAAAAAAAAATTGCAATTTATATAATCACAATTCTGACTTTATAAGACACAATTGTGGCTTTATAATCACGCAATTCTTACTTTTTTAAAGGGATAGTTTACCCAAAAATGAAAATACGGTCATCATTTATTCACCCTCAAGTTGTTCCAAACTTGTATGAATTACATTTTTCTGCTGAACACAAAGAAAGATATTTGGAAGAATGTCAGTAACCAAACAGATCTCGCCCCCCATTGACTACCATAGTAATTATTTTTCCTACTATGGTAGTCAATAGGGGGCGTGATCAGTTTGGTTCCTGACATTCTTCCAAATGTATCTTTCTAGTGGTTTAAAACCCGAATGAATTCCTTCTGTTGAACATACAAGTTTTTTTTGAGGAGTGTGGGTAACCAAACAGTTGCTGGTCCCCAGTGAATTCCATAGTAGGAAAGAAAAAACGATGGATATCAATGGGTACTAGCAAATGTTTGGTTATCCACATTCTTCAAAATATGTTATTTTATGTTCAGCACAAGACAGAAATTAATACAGGTTTGAAACAACTTTAGAGTGAGTAATTAAAGACTTGGTTGAACCATCCCTTTAAGGACAAGTCGCAGCATTTGTTGTCTGTCCCTTTAAGGCTCTTGCGCGCATCTAATATATTGACATATTGATTTTCTCTCAACTGTTTACTTTAACTTTACACTTAACCGATGGTGTAAACCTAGTGTCTATTGACAGTATTAGCAGAATATGATGTGAATGATAACTGTCCAGTAAATGCAGTGTTTGACAGGCTTTTTGAGTGTGCGCGCTTCGGGTGTATTACTCAGAAAAGCATGTGTCAGACCAGCACGCAGATAAAATGTTTAACCGGCAAGGCTTTAAAACTAATGTAAATAATAAACTTTTGTGATTGTGAATAACTGCAGTGTTCCGTGAGTATAACTCTACCGCTGTTTTAACATGTGATGTGAATGTATGTCGCTTTGTACTACACAGTATGTTGAGACAGAGGCGCCAGGACTGCAACTGACAGAAAGCACTATAGCACTATACAACAATATTTCTTCAAAAGCCCAGCGTGGAGACCCTTTAATCGTCCACGATCAAAATCACAGCAAGTTTCAGCTCAAATATCCAAACCCCACCTAATAACAAGCAAACGGAAACTGATTGTAAAATCATATTCCAAAACAAATCTACTAGGACTAAGAGGGGCAAGTTATAATTTTCACAAAATTTATTTCAAATTTAATTCAAGCACTTTCAAGGACCAATATTTGTTTAAGTACTTTCCAGGCCTTGAATTCATATGTCTATCAAGACGCGTGGGAACCCTGTTTACTATGTATGTATAAATTATATATATATATATATATATGTATGTATAAATTATATATATATATATATATGTATGTATAAATTATATATATATATATATATATATATATAATTAATTTTTATTGTTTTATTGACAATGCAGCTCGTACATACATAAAACTAACAGAGCAGCCAAATATAACTGCAAAATTAAACCAAAACATGCATCACAGACTTACCGTATAGTTTCGATGATTTCATGTGCAGCATCATGATGTTTATCCTGGGGCAAAAGGAAAGAAATGCTGAGTTATAAGCAACGTCCAAAATTACTGTTTGCTTACTCGCTAGTCACTAGACTACCTATTAGGAACATGACATGTAGTTTTCCCATCTACAAGAAACAAGTTTCTACAACTACAACAGAAACCAGTTTGAGAAGGGTCACTGATCACATTCCTGCACACACAGCAGCCAGTGTGCCTTCAAGCTGGTAAACACGTCCGTTGGACATACATGCCCAGATAAGTACATTGTCACCATAAGGTGTCACTGATACTGTATGTTACAGTCTATGAATGCAAAGCAAGATCTATATCTCTGCACAAAAGTTGAGTGAGGAAAGAAAAGGGCCTGTTGAAAGCATGTCGTCATGTTACGTTAGGTATTATATACTATTATTAGTATTTACTAATATTTTGAATTTAAGCTTTTTTATATTTCTAGTTTCATTTGAATTTCAAACCCAATTTTATGTGCTTGCTCATTTTTTTTTTTTTTTTTTTTAATATTTCTATTTAGCTTTTTATTTCAGTAATTTTAGTACTTCAACCTAAACACATTCATTTCAGTTAGATGCATAGCTTGGTTTATGGTTTATAATGGTGTATTATTAAAGTTAAGATGGCCCATAACGGATGGTTTGAGAATTATAATTCCTCATATTCTGAACAAATCATTTCATAGCCAAAATAGAATTCATATGGAACCATTAAATGTGATTTTATCATTTTAAAAAAAACATTTCAGTTTGAGTACCATTTCAGTTAGTTGCAACATTTCTGAAGCTTTTCCATCTCATATTTATATTTTACTTCAGCTTTATTTCAATTGGCATTTTAGACAAAAATAAGGCCCGGAGGCAATCACACATGACTGTGGCGTACTTAAATACGTGTAACCCTGACCTTTTAAGAGCTCCGAGGTCATAATGAATCATTTTTGAGGCTAATTTAACCCAGGGTTAAGTCTAACATGTGGATATGTCCCTTCTGAACTCGCTCAGTCCTGCAACTGGAGCTCTGCTGCAGCCTGACCCAGTGACCCACTTTCCGTCAACAGAGTCCTGAGAAGCCCTTTGCCTGCCTGAGTGTGCCGCTGCTGGGCTCCTCTGCCTCACTAGGCTCCTCCGCCTCACTAGGCTCCTCCTCATCTAGAATGGAGCCGTTTTCCCGCTCGGCTGCAAGTATGGCGGGTCTCGTGCTCTTCCACCCACCCCTGCAGCTCTGAGGCGGCATGACAACACTGGGAAATAATGCAGCCAGTGTCGGAGGCAAACAAGGGCATTTATTTAAAGCGGGATACGACTGACTTGCGTTATTTCAATATAGCGCTAAATGCAAACGCCAAGACAGATGGTGGAGTGTGTACGTGCACAATCAGACACTTCAGCTGATCGTGCTGCACGAGAGGAGGGGGGGGCGGCGTGTGTACGGGGTGTTCCGGCGCTCAGAAACACCAGTGCCACAGCTAAAAATATCCAGAGGATGACAGAGAGCAAAAAATAAAAGCACAACAGCCCTCTGTCACGAGCAGGCTTGACTCACGAACACAAAAACTGACTCTTTGCTCACCTCACGCATATTTGCCTTGACTCATGCCAAGAAATCACGCCTCGTGAACACTTTTCGTTTCATCGTGATTACCTCACAGCACAACTGTTCTTCTTGGCTGGGACGGCAAAACTCCACACCTTGGTGTGGACGCCCACATTAAAGTGTTATACCGGGTTGTAATGTTCAAACTGTGAGGAGTGTCCAATTTTTAATTTTCTTACACTCTAAAAGAATAATTTCCTTGCCAAGTTCAAGGAAATTATGCCAAAATTACATTCATATGGAAGCACTTACAGCTGATTTAAGTTTTCAGATGTGGGATGTAAATGTGGCAATGTACGTAGGTTACAGAAGCGCAGGGAAGAAAGAAAACAGTGAAGCTCAGTGTTCAATAAAATACACTCTCCTTCCTCCCACCCCAGGTGAGTGGGATGCTTTTGTTCGGAGCCATGAGGCAAAATGGCACGCTAGTGGACGAGGAGCCGACAACAGCCAATGTGACAGCGGGAGAGGAAAAAAAAAAAAAAAACTCAGCTGAGCCTCTGAAAAACAAGATTTGCATGAATGGAGTACATTTCGGCTTTTGTAAAACACACCGTCACCTTGAATAAGAGCAAGAAATATTTCTTGAAAACATATCACGAGAAAACACTCTCACATATCCCCTCTTTTTCCATGGCTGAGATGTTTAAATGATTCATTCACCCAAGAAGTGAGCATTTCGTCATCATTTGCTCACATGCATGATGTTTCAAACCCATATGACTTTGTTCTGAGGAACACAAAAGGAGAAGTTTCGTAGAATGTGCATGGCTGCTCTTTTCCGTACAATGCACACGAATGGAGATTAGTGCAAGTTATTAACTCTTGATTCAATTTGATTAATGTTTTTGAATCATTAAAAATAATTGTCTCATAACAGTCATTCGTTCTATGATTCAGGCTATACTGGTCAAGCTGTATATTTATTTTTGATTCACTAAAAAGAATTGGCTAATAAAAGCAGTCACTGCTGAAAAGTGGTGCAGGAAATTCTGATATAAGGAAGCTTCTGACTTGGTACTTTACAACAAAATATTAATTTTAATAATGAACAACAGGGCCCAAATTATGCATTTAGGCAAGTTCAGTAAAACAAAGCAGCACCTGGGCATCTGACAATTAGGTTTGCTGCAGTAGTCAGTGTTACTGGTGTTTCATAGTGTTCGGCCGTACACTGATTACATTATTTGACAACAGTGGCACCGCCCCCACTGTCGTTTCGCTTTTTTTTATAGGAATGAAAACCATTTAGTTCAGTTGGACAATGGATGCTACAATTATGAACTGAAATCATCTGCTCTGCTTCCATATACAGAATGAGCCGCAGAGTCGCAGCACAGTGCAGCAGGAGTCGGATTTCACTTATCACATGACGAGATTAAGGAGAGATGACTGACAAGACGATCTGGTACTGGATTTGGTACAAAATAGATCCTGAGCGTCATTGACATATTTTATCTTGTAAAATGTGTGATCAGTACCGCTGCTCCCTATTCACAGTATGCATGAATTTGAAAGTGAAAAGCAAATATGCATTTAAAAGAGATTTCAATACCCTGCATATTGATAGCAGCTCACCCAAAAACAAAAATGATCCCATAATTAACTCGCCCTCAAGCCATCCTAGGTGTATATATATGTCTTTCTTCTTTCAGCCGAACACAATCAGAGTTATATTAAAAAAAATATCCTGGTGCTTCTAAGCTCTATAATGGGGGTGAATGGTGCCATTTTTTATTTTTTTGAAGCCCAAAAAAGCACATCCATCCATCATAAAAGTAATCCACACAGCTCCAGGGGGTTAATAAAGGCCTTCTGAAGTTAAGTGATACATTTTTGTAAGAAAAGTATCCATAATTATAACTTTATAAACTGCAATCACTAGCTTCCAGTAGCGTAAGCTTAGGTGAAAGTAGACACCTCAACAAATAGGTACGGCTGGGCAACAAACTCAAGATCCTCCAATTTTACACTTCCAATTTACGACCAGCGTTTTGTTTTGCTCTATCCTCTGCGCTTCCGCGTTCATCGATACATCATGCTTCGGGTTAGAGGTCACTCTTTGACCGGAACTAAAGTTATATGGATACTTTTCTTACAAAAACACATCGCTGCACTTCAGAAGGCCTTTATTGACCCCCTGGAGCTGTATGGATTATATTTATGATGGACGGATGCATTTTTGGGGTCTTCAAATCAAGCCCCCCATTCACTACCAGTATAAAGCTTGGAAGAGCCAGGATATTATTTTAATATAACTCAGATTGTGTTCAGCTGAAAGAAGAAAGACATATACACCTAGGATGGCTTGAGGGTGAGAAAATTATGGGATAATTTTCATTTTTGGGTGAACTATCCCTTTAAGATGCATTTTGGTCGATCAGATCACAAGGGAGACGTACCCGTTTACACCTGGTGTTTTAATCTCTTTTATCCACTTTCAACTACTTCTGTCCTGATTTCTTCAAGGAGAGGGTCTAAGGTGGGTAAATGTATGGGTTTTTTCAGATCTTTCAATCTAATGGATTAAACAAGCTCAAGCTATTTACATATGAACACGACTGGAGATGACGGAAAAAACATAGAAAGAGCTTCTGCTCTGACAGACGCAAGACCATGCTGAATGCCGTAAGTGCGTATTAGAAATCAAGAATGGTGAGAGAACATTGTGCTTGATATGTTTATCTTCAAACCAAACTTGGGTCTTCAGTGAACAAAATTTAAATCCTGTCTGGCTAGAGCGCTTCTCATTATGTTTACGCATTAGGTAAGCAGGCGGAGAGTAGATGGTCTTCTGTGGCTGTTTGAATGCATTCGCCCATATGAGCATTTACACTTCAAAAGCAATACAGTCGAATGTGGACAAGCTCAAAACATTTTAGAGCCAGTTTTACACCTGTATTTAGCGTAGTACATCTGCATTTAGATCGATCGAAATGCATCTTCTTACCAGGTGTAAACAGGGCCTTATATACAATATCCCCCTTACCCAGTGTTATCGGTAATATCGGTGTGGTTACAAAATTCTCACCATGACATCCCTAACGGGAAGCACTTTTCTTGGAGCTTCTCTTTGCATTCACTTTCACTGTGAAAAAAGCGGCGTGAACATTCTGCCAAACATCTCCTTTTGTGTTCCTCACAAGAAAGTTATGAGTTTGGAATGACACAAGGGTGAATAAATCATGACAACTTACATTTTTGGGTAAACTTTAGGGGAAGTCTAAATCAACAGTGCATGTGGATAACCACCACCCAAACTCCCTAATTAAAAGAATCCACCCCTCCCTAAACAAAAATTTGCAAGGCACATCTGCAGCTTGCCAATCGCTGGTGCTCTGCAATTCTGTTTACCCAACAGCAGGGCAGAAATATGGCTCTCAGTAGGTGGGGCATCCATCCCTTATCAGCCAAAGTCAAAGACGGAAGTCATCTGAGGCCAAGCAAGACAGTAAGAGTCACAACTACTGAGGTCACACTACTAGAAAGGGCACGCTGAATGACAAATGAAAGAGACTGGAATTCTCAGTGATGCAGCAGCTCTGAAAATAACCTGCACTTCTGAGAAACCCACATTCTTGGTTTGTATAAAAAGAGCATGAGCCGTAGTATATTAACTGGCGGGAGGGACAAATGAGACAGACGTTTCTGTGGAAACCACAGCCTTTTGATCTGCCCCCCCATTTCCGTCTGTGACTGAAGCAGCGCTGACAACCCCGATGATGTAAGAAAAGCGAAAAATATCAGATGACACAAGGACTTTACGAACATACGTGTGTTACATGCGTGCATGTGTTTTATGGGGGAGTCTCTGCCCACAGTCAACCGGTTTAGCAGCTGAGCATCACTGGAGTTAATCATGGTGTGGAATCTGCGTGTTATGATTACTGTACATGTGCAATGACTGTATAAAGCTTTCAGAAACAACAAAGACAGAAGAACGGTGTCTGACTCAGAATGGATGATACGAACAAGCTTTTTATGATGTAATTTATGGAACAACAGTCATAGAAACTAGAATACATTTTTTTAAAAACTTGCCACCACGATGCTAGGGTGTTCTGGGTAGCCGCAGAGGGCGTTGCTATGCGGATGCGTTCTAAGCATTTAAAGAGCACCCACCACTAAGTCTCTATGATATTCGCAAATTTAAATATTTTGCGCCGCTGCTTCAATGCCAATATACAGTTTGTTTTATTTGAGCTTTATCTTCTAAGTGATGAAAACCACATATCTTATTATAAAAGCCCAAAGCGTACTTCAGTTTCTACACGTACCCTACATGATGTAAATTTTGTCATTAGCATAGTGCGAAGCCTGATTCACAGAAAAAGCAGCCTATGCTGCATACATATTTTTGATTCACTAAGAAGAAACAGCTCATAAGAGTAATTTGTGTCAGGAATCAGGCTACAACCGGTCAAGCTGTAAATATTTTTAATTTTCTAAAAAGAATCGCTCACATAAGTCATTTCGTTTTTGGGAATCAACTGGTTGCACAGTAATTCAGTAAAAATCTCTAGTTAAAAAAGTCTTTGTACTTTGTTTTTTATCAGTCATAACTTCTGAAGAGAAATAGCGAAACACTGGACAATGTTAAAACTTTCTAGTGCACATGTAATAAAATTAAGTAACACTTTGTGCTTTAGAAAAAGATGAGGTATAATTCTTGTTTTTAGTACAAAAGTACAGGATGATTTGTGCACCAAATACTTATTACTTAGGAGTATGTTACCTATATAGCCTACCCAATCCTGTGTATGAGCAATAATAATAATATTAATAGTTAGCTAGCTTCAATAATAATGTAAATATGCTGCTGGAAATCTTCAATATCTGGAAAACTTCAAACTTCAAGTCCAGCCAGTTTTACAACCCACTAGTAACAACTAAAAAGTCAGTTATTGCCAAACTTCCTAAAGAATCTTGCATACTGGCTTGTTTTTCAAGAAATGTCAGCTATATGGGTTTCGTTATGACTTTTTGCCTCTTTTATGGTGTACGCAGATGGTAACCAAAATAAAGTACTATCCCAGTGCAAGGGCTGCCAAATGAGCAAGCACATTTTAAGCCGACAGTGACAAATTTGACACTTCCAGAGTAGTATTCAATACTTCAAAAGACCCCATGTGTTATATGCGGACCATACTAGAATCATAGAACCGCGAAATATTGTGAAAGAAACATCTAAATTGTGGGAAAAAAAAAAAGGTAAAATACGTTACAGGACACAAATAAGAGCTATTTGTCAATAAAACACACTAACAATATGGAGATGCTGTCCTCTCGCCTGAGTGCACTACTCGCCTTTTGTTTAACACCCTTCGTGCGATATTTAGCCGGCACGATGCATATTACACCCTAATGTATCCACTACAGTTACCTACACACACTCTTCTGACACATATTTACACTGTTTAAGTTATCTAGAGTTTGACTACGGTTAGTGTTGGGTAAAAAGCGATAAAGTTAGCTAGCCCTGCTATCTGACTGTTAGCATGACGGCTAGCGTGAATTCCAGTATCTGTAAACATTCGTTGAATACAGAGTCATGAAAACCGTCGTGTGTGCATTAATGTACGTTAAAACAATTTGTTCGTGAATAACTATGTTTGTGGTGTAAATGAGTGTTATACACACTATCCGCTATGGCAGGTTTTGGTTAGCGGCTCTGTCTCAAACTCTAATGAGCTGCCTACTTAGTTCACTGCAGCCCGTGGCCGCTTTCCTTCCTTCAAAGACTGACAACAGCACGAACCGATAGTATTCGAGTGAGGAATGTGATGCAGCATTTCATTGGTTTGACCTACTAAAGAAATACGCCCTGTTCTAAGTGTCATTTTGATTTTAATAAACAATTTGTTTCTGTATTATTTAACAATCGCTTGAGTCAATGATTTAGTGACAAGCGAGTTTACGGATGTTACAAGCAAGACAACTAAATAGAAAGCGTCCCTAACATCATTTGAAAAAAAAAGTGGCAAATTCAAACGATTCGAAACACAACATAGACCCCTATTTATTATAACTTACGCATTTAAATCGCATTCGAACTGCCATTTAAGGATAAACATGCTGCCTAGGTAGACAGCTCGCTAGAATTATAGACACAACCAACTGTATGAGATGGCCAACTGGGTCAGCAGGCTACACACAAGTCCGTGTGTTTCCTACTATTCAAATATCATATTATTCGAGGTTATAATAGGTTTTTGTCTTTTTACAACACAACCAGCTATGTCATTTCAGGTCTAACTAGTATTTAGTGATCTTCTGAGCACATTTATGAACATATACACATGCTTAAGGGTATCCAACACTTTAGAATGTATTGACACTCCTGTGTCCCAGTTGTAAGCGGTTGTTAAAACACTAATATTGAAACAAGTACGCTAAAAAGCCAAAACAACAATAATGAAATTGAATAAAATTCAAACACAATGTAGTCGTTTTGATACACGTTGTTCTCTACCTTACATGACCCACTTCGCCTGATCACAAGGGAATCCCGGTGTTGATTTCGGCTTGTATTAAAACAATAAGACGGATAGTACTTACATATACAGGTAAGGGCCACGGGTAGCCTGCAGCTTCGGCTCCGACCGGCGACTTCAGTTTTAACTCCAGCTTTTCTCCCATTCTCCCTAATACAGCTAATGGACGAGACACAAACTAGAGTAAGAGCATTTTCCGTGGAAAAAACAGCCGGTTTAACGCGATAGGATCTCACGTTGGATATCGCAGGTTGGGGGTGATTTCACAAAGTTGTGCCGCAAGATTTGGTCGATTTGGATCCGATCTGCCCCGGTGATTTAGAGAAAATGATCGATTAAGCCGAGCGGCTGCTCCGTCTCGGCAGTACCGCCGCCATCTTGACCGGCTCACGAATAAAAAAAATGCGCCCGATTGTGTATGTGTGAAAGTCCGATTCATTTCCGTGAATCGGTTCTATCGAAAGGTTCTTTTCAAGGAATTAGCTCAAACGAGTCTTTTACGTCATCAAATGGGCACTGATGCCCTATATGCATTTAGCTTACATATCATGAGTGATAGTTTTTGCACGTTCCCTGAACGTCCAATCCGTTGAAAAATAGCTCACTCCGGTTTTAGGCAACGGGAAACTGATTCGTTAAAAAGATCCGACTCACATGAACGATTCGCGCGTGTAGTCCGCAGGCCGTACCAACAAAACCGAAACGAAAGGGAGAGTGGAAATCGGTATGTATAAAACTAGAGGGGCGAGGCGTCTGTTCTCTGATACACAAACGGCGGGGATTTCTCCTCGACAACTCTCTCACATTGGCTGGTTAACGATGACACGGATCAACAATTAACCGGGCAGTTTGAATCAGGATGCCGGTGCCAATAACCGTTGACTGGGCGGGATGTACCATTTCCCCCCCAGCACATGTGCAGAATTTGAAGAACTCATGTTTACTATCAGGATCAGTTGCTGGGCCGTTACTTTCAAATGCAATGTGAAAAGGTGAAGTGAAGCTGAATATTTTGGCTTTCTTTTAAGTTATCATTTTTATTACTTTTTGTCAAGATTTGAGAACAGAGACAACGTTATTATAAAGTAGTGTAATTCAACATGACACCCCCCGCCACCTTTTTTTTTTTTTTTTTTTGATTATTTATAACCGTTTTATATGTAGCCTATGGTATTACGGCTTGAAAAAATGCTCAGAAAATATCTTTAGATAATTTGGGATCAAATGTTGGTCCTAATAATGTTGCATCTTAGGTGTTAAAATGTTTTATTATTATTATTATTATTATTATTAATTTTGTAATAGTGGGGAAATCATGCAGTAACAAGCAAGCAGAGCCGTTTGAACATGTCATGGCATTCTCTTCAGCCCTGCAATTTATAACCATAGTAATCATAGTTAGTTACTGTAAAAACAATTCTTATACACAATTCTTGTAATTATACCAAGAACAATCTAAAGTAAATCTGTGTGCTGTACAGGTGTGGCATGTGTTTTAGGTCAAGATATGGCTGTGTATAGTTGACGTTGCTTGATCTATTTTATACCAATTTATTTTTCCAATTCTACTTTCAAGATCACAAATGGAAAAAAAAAAAAAATCAAAATTTGGCACAGACATATTTAATTAGATTAACTTAAACTTAAAAAACTAAAATTACAAATGTTGACTTTAAAAGTACTACAATTACTAAAATAAAAGCAAAATATTAATATTAAAAAAGGACAAAAGCACATAACATTACTAAAACTTAAAGTTAATATATATCCAAATAAAATTGAAAATATATCAAAATATTAATAAAAGCTATAATATATAAATAATACTAAAATAACACTTCTTCTGGAAACGTCAAATTAATCTAATTTTTTGGAACTGAACTGAATGAACTATTTGCTAAAATCAAGCAGGCTTCCCAATATTTACAGGACAGTGAAAACATTCTAAGAGTTGCCATATAACGTGACCTGTTGTTGTTATTATTATTGTATTAACTGTACACTTCTGATTCAGATTGTGGCTTTCTCAACATGAATCAAGGCGTATTTAAGTATCTTAAAGTGCATTCTGCACTTCTTACACTCCCTGGGATGATGTTGAGATAGGCTACTGAATGACTGCATAAAGCAATAAACACCATAACACTCCACAGAAAGCTGTTGTTCTACATTCAACCAGTGACAAACAGCTTGTATACGAATAGCAAACCCATTCTAAACATGGACTCGAAGCTATATTAAAAGTCGGCTACATTCCCAAAATCTTGAGGGAAATGTAAATGTGGACATTAGAGTGCAATTTGCGGGCCTAAGCAAACAGGAAGGAAAGTCTTAAATCTTGAGGGCGTCTTCCAACTGTCAGGGGGTTCGGTGTGTCGTAACGGGATGAACGAGGACAGGGGCAGGGAGAGACCCAAATGAGCCAGGAACGAGAGTCTGGCGCGGTGCCAAACTGAACTCGCTGACTCTCCTCGAGCTCTCCTAAGATTGAGGCCAACGTAGAGGCGTGAATCCAAACGAAGCACTATGAAGGCAGCTGAGGATTTCACACATGACATTTCCCTTATAGTATACATCCAAATGCGCCTTCTACTCAGTTTAGCATTAAGGATGTGTTTACAGGGGGTTGAGTACCAAATAAGGAACAAAAAGCCACTAGAAAAAGTGCAGTACACGTTATGATGTTTAAGAACTATTTCCAAACAGATATAGAGTCATACTTAGGCAGATAAACTGACCCACTGGTTGTAAATAAAGGCACTACAACAACTTGATCAAAAACAGAACTTGTGCTACCATCTAGTGGTTATTGAGTGAACTGTTTATGCACTAGTTAACAACAGAGAGAGTTTATGAGTTGGGGGCATGTCAGTGGGTATGCATTTACGTCACTTTACCGCAGGAACCCACACGCCCTCTCAGCTGGACTGTGGCAAAACTTTCTGCAACAAGACTGGCTTAAATATTGGCAACTGCGAAAACGGGAGTGAAACAAACGCTTTTTAAATGAAAGACAGTTGGACTCGACAGTGTTCCATACAACTTACCAAAGAACCAGTGCTCCATGGACAGTGACATGTGGCCAGGAATCGGGTTTCCTGACATTTATATTTACCTGATTTCGACACTGGGGAAATACATAAAGCTGTGAACGCTAGACAACACTCTACAATATTGGTCACTGATTCTTGAGATAAGGGACAAAACATGTTTTAGATGTAAAAAATAAAAACTAACACTACATTATTAAAAAATTATATTTTTGTAGACAAAAATGAACCATGTAAGGGAACAGGGTTTTAGGAAAATATTTTTTTCTTAAAAAATTATTGTTTATTCACTTCATAATTTGTGTCAACTCCGTCAGATGCACTAAATAGCATGCTAATTGAATCCATCCAAAAACAGTGTAAAGTCTACAGTTATGTAATATTGGTGTTTAGTAAAGGAGCTATGTCATAAAATACATTCTCCTTTTCTGTTTTCACACTATTATGAGCAATCCAGTTTCTAAATTCCTTAATTCTCCTCCCTGCGTTTAATATTAAACATATATCACCAATGTTCTTAGATAAATGAAACATAATTTCATGTAGCTCAGTTGATGTTCTAAAATTTTTACACAATAAATTGAAAAAAGAATAAGACATTTATTTCAAAATTAACAAAAACCTCCACCTGACGATGTTGATGGAGTTGACAAATACTGACGGTGTTGACAAAGGTCCAGATGGGACCAAATATTCAGTATATGTAAATAATAATGAAACAACAATAACCCTATATGCAAAACTTATTAAATCACATTATACAGACTTTTTGAGAGTACTTGTCAACCATCAGACAAAACCTGACGGAGTTGACAAAATTGAATTTTTTTCCACCCTAACCATGTATTTTACAGTGGAGCAATTTAGTTTTTTCCCCCCTCAGTTGTAGCTGCCTTGATAAACATATCAAAAATGGCAAGATTTATCACAACTATTTACAGAAACTATTATACTGCGATGACAGAGTTGACATTAGGGATGTAACGATTCACTCATCTCACGATTCACGATACTGGTTTCACAATTCGATTTTCTCACTATTTTTTTTTTTTTTTTTTTAACAAAATGAGATTTAAATGAGAAAGTGTCTTTATTATTTCTCAGACAAAATGCTGCATATTTCTTTGTGAAATTGAAATATCTTTATAACAAAACCAAATTTAAATTTTAAAACAGATCCTAAATACAAATAAAATAAATCTCTTCATATGAGTACATGAACAAGATGTTTATTTGCTCTATTACAGGCTGAACTATCTGTAGCCATTTAAAATTGGAGGCAACCACTGCATTTTAATCACGATCCCAACAAAGATGCTGCATACATGCAGCATGAGCAGTTTTTAATTTACATTAGATTGTATACTTTTTAACATTTGAAGCAAAAACAGAATGTTCAGACTTTAGCTTTGTGAAATTATGCTACATAAAACTTCATAACCGCAGACGGGCTGCAAGAGAACGCAAAAACACCGTCGTGACAGCAGGTGGCGCTTATGGAACTGCGGCAATACAGCGCTTCCATGGTTACCGCTGTAAACTGTGCGCTAAAAGTACTTTAAAATGCATTGTACGGAAGTAAGATGAAAAGAAAATACCATCTAAACTTTTCTGAACCCAGTCAGCTCTCCTCAAACATTCACACGACCCCCCGCTCTAAAATGTATCGCGATTCATTTAGCATCTCAACCGACTTGAATCGTCACATGATTTCATCGATTTCAACCGGTTCCGGATGTATCGTTACATCCCTAGTTGACATGTTAAAGCCGTGATCGCAGAGACTTCAATATTGTTTGTTTAAAATATAAAAATTATAACTTCCAGGACAATGTACAATGTCCTACTGTGAGATCCACAATGAGCAGGAAATAGTAAGAGCTCCTCAGAGTTAAAGCTGCCCATGACACTGCCTGATTTATTCAGAATTATAAAAGATTATTTTACATCGTGACCTCGTGCTGAGGACAGGTTAAATTACACGTGTTCCAAGTACAGAGTGTGCTTTTAAAGTAATACTAAAGAATTTTTTTTTTTTTAAATATATATACAAGGAAAGTATACAAATTTCCTTTAGATGTAACTTTTGTTGATATTCTAACTTTTTTTAACATAAATAGGGCTTTTGTGTTTAGGACATGCTTATTTCAAGAATTATGATCATTTGTACGTTATATTGACATATCGACCAAACCTAAAACTTGTTAAAGCATTAGGCCATTATAGACATAAAATTATGACTTTCTTAAGCTGCTTGGAAACGTGTGTAGCCTATTGTGAAGCGTTAATAAATTTGGTCGTACTTAAAGATTTGAAAAAAGTGACAAGGACATATTCTAGTTGTTTCTATTTTGTAAATCCTTATCTGAATAACAGTCAGCTTGTTTCTGGGTCATTCCTGGGATTCGGTAATATTTCAACTTAGATTTTTTTTTTAAAAACTACATATTTTCTAAATACCCCGCATTATTAGGCACATATCAAACCTCCAACGTATCATATTCTTTTTCACCTCAGGCATTAAAAACCTTTTATTATTTTCTGTTCATATATATATATATATATATATTTTTTTATTATTATTTATTTTTTTTTTTTTTTAATTTTGTCTCTCTCTTGTTGAGCTGTGCTCTTCTTTTCATGGACAATACAGCCTTTCTGCTTCTGATGTTGGTGCAGTTTCTGACATTGGATGCTTGTAAATGTTACATTACATCAAATATTCTATTCATAACAAAATTATGAGCTGTTATGATTTTAAGTATTGTATCTTTACTGAAACCATGACATTTATTATTATTAAAATTATTCATAAATTAAGTGAAAAACTCAACGGTCACAAATTTTCAACCCCGAAACAGTGAGAAATATACAGATGTGACAAGCACAAAATTTTTGCACAAAATGGCCACTGCTTCTCTTGTATTGTAGGAGAGTACACCATATATTGCAGCAATGAAATGGGTACATTGTATATACTTACAGATTAAAATAAAATTTAGAAAAATCATTTTAACTTTACGTGATGGGGTTGAGTTAAGCGTGACAGTACCTTCCCTGACTATAATACTCCCCAAAAATATGTATAAAAAATATATTACTTACCATCTTCTTTACCACTGTTAAAGAGATCTGAATGTCATCATTTCTGGTACATTATGTCAAATATGGGTGGAGCCTAAATTATTATAGGTGGAGCATGGTATACATAACTTTATGGTCTGTTTTTTTTAAACAAAAATCTTGCATTTTTTTAGAAAAATATTTTTCACTAGAAAGTAAATAAATATATACAATATTGCCAAAAATAATAGAAAATATTTAACAAAATATGCAGTGTCTAAGTACAAATTCAGTGAAGTGCCTTAGGGACATGACAAAATGCTTAGTGCAGGCCTACGATAGAAACAGGACATTACTTTATGATAAAAATTTAAATAATTATTTTTATGAATTATAATGGGCATACCAAAGTGTTGTGAAAAGCCTTTAACATTTCATTTTGGTGAACCACCACTTTAAAAAGTCTGGGGGACTGAAATATTACTGAATCCCAGGAATGACCCTTCTGTGAATAGCAGCAATCCATTTGCTTGTTTTGCTTTTGTTTTTCCTGTAGCTCCAATTTCTTGTTGAATCTATGTGTACAATCAATCACTCACAAAGCTCTTTCCCATTTTATGTGTGTTTTCACGGCATTCAAGCTGAACACCAGCGCTGCCACTCAGTGGGTCTAACCGCAGTGACTCACGCCTACTGTCACGTCATGTTCATAGCCTCTATAAGCATTTATCAGTGACATTGTCAGGCTTTTATTTATAACAATATGTAACAGTTTACAGTGGCCTCAAATTTAAAACAAAGCAAAACAACTGATCCACATTCTTTGTTCTTCATTTTCTAGAAGTAGAGTTTAAAAACCTTGCTGTATTTTTGTTTAGTTAATTTAAAGAAGGTAGCTACACCGCTATCTTGCTCCAACGAAAGTGACTTGAACGTGACTGATGTCGTAAACTACTTTTCCAGTTCATAAATTCAAACTTCCAAGCAGGACTTGAAAGCACCATAAAATTTAAAAAAATTATTTGAACACAAAATAAGAAATCAGAATAAGATGCAAGTTTTCCAAGAATTTTATTGAAATACCAAGTTAAATTTCAGTCCCAGTCCCTTGTTATTTCAAAAAGCGCGCTTTGGGTTTTAGCGTTGACATCGCCAGCCTTCTTCCCAAAGCTCCTCCCACTCCCTTTATTTTTCTTTTTTGCTAAAACAGCAACATATTTCCTCTGATGCAAACCTATACAACAGGTCATTTGGCACATTTCCCCCAGTTGTCTCAACATTGTTCAAAGATTCGTAGCGGTTTCAAATCCAAACAAACGTCATTCATATTCGTCGTTGAATTGTTTGCAGTGTTTTCAGACTGTTTCTTCGGGTAACGTAAAAGACCGTGATTAAAAAACAAAAAAAACAACAACAAAAAAAAAAAAACTCAGGACTAAATGTTTGGGGTTTACCTAGTAGTAATTGTTCATTTAAATTGAGTTGCTTTTAAACGATCAATTCAGAAGAGTTTAATTTGCCTTTATTAAAATTTTTGTAATTGCACTCCTAAACTCGCAACACTAAGTCCAGGTAAATTTTAGGAAATTTGATAAATATTTGGCTTCAAATGCTCTTGAACATTAAACAGCAGTGTAAAACTGCTCTAAACACTGGCCTTTACCCTTTTTGTGTCTTCAACAGTCAGAAAGCATGCATACACAGACAGACACGGCAAGTGTCTACTTGCAACAAAACCCAGGTAAGAGTAACAGCAAGAAGCTGAGCAAAGTGCTGAATTTTAATATTTAAACATAAAGAGTTCAGATATCAGAAGTACAACTGATGCTTCAACAGGACCTGACAGATGAGCAACTTGTGGTCGAGCTTCCACGAGGCGGACGCCACAGTAATGTGAGGAGTACGTCAGAGGTTTGTAATGGATCTTCCACGATGAGATGCCTTGATAGAATTTAACAGTCATCTCGTAATGAAAATACTGTCTGAAATGGTCAAACCCCCCACAAATACTCAGTATTCAGGCAAGCATTGAATTGCTAAAGGGTTCAGACAGTGAGTGAAGGCTGCGTTTTTGCCATTGTGTGTCTTCTTCACCAACCAGCCCATTGGAAACACCACAGGGCTACGTTAAAGGGATACAATCACAATTTTCTGGAAGAATACCAAGTAAGTTTGGCCGCAAACGTGATATGTTACCGTCACACTCATAACCAGCAATACTGGATTACTGTAGATACCTGAGGGACGACGCACGGCTCACATGAGGCACAATTTTGCAAGATATGCCTGCGCTTTTTACCACCACACCTGATTCATGATTCAATAATATGATGAGGGTTGTGATAAAGCAATATTTTTCAGTCAAAAGCATGTAATATTGCAAAAATGTGCCGACACCGAAGCGCTACCCTCACTTCTGGAATGGCAATTTCATCCTTATGGAGCTTTACCATGGCCGTCGCTTAATACTGATACTGTCAAAGCCTCTAAACAGACTGTGATCTCCCTCGGATAGGCATCCGATTCATGTCCATTGCACGTGGTCTAGCGCATTGCACAAAGGAGCCAGATAGTGCCATATCAGACACTACAGCACTCTTTAAAAAAAAAGAAAGAAAAAGAAAATGGGGAAAGGTGTACTGCGATAGGGATCTCTTGAAATCTAAGGCAGCTTTTGCATAAAATACTGACTGATTAAGGAAATAAAGACCAAAGGAATGAGACAAGATGTTTAGCACAATCTGAGGAGTGTGAAATTATAATCGGACTGATGTATCCCTATGGAAGACAAAAAAAGAATAAATATAAAATAAAATACAATACAGTTTATCATTAGGACCTTCCATTTTAGTACATACAGGAAAAAAAAAAAAAAAATCCATAATTTTTTTTCCTTTTTCTAAACCTTAAACTATGAGAATCTGGGAATGGGTGTTGGTTATCCCTGTTCGGAAAGCAAGGAAAAGATCTTCAAAGAACGTTTTTTCTTTCACACTTTCTTTCAGACCTTTGAGAAGGGAAGGGGGCTGGCAACCAATCCCATAATGCATTAGGCTACACAGGTTAGCATAGCAGAGTATGCCCATGTCCCAAGTCCCAAATCCCAAAAAAGAAATGAAATTCATGGGTCTGCATTGTCCTTACTAGAGCACTTGGCCCACTACAGAGGGGAAAAAGAAATCAGTTTCGTGGCATTTTACATTAGAGCAACTTGTTTTCAGAAAAAGCAAAGAAAAAACAAACAAAAAAAAATAATCCAGAGTTTCTTTCTTTTTCTCAAGGGAGACAAAGATTAAGGAAAAAAAAAAAAAAAAAAAAAAAAGACAAATCTTAGTGCCAGTTTTGAAGTTGCTGTTGATCATATTCTGCTATCAGTTTTTTTATATGTGCCAGTTTGTTGTGTAGATATTCACAGCGGTTCTTCTCTTGGCTATAGTTTGGATTAGTCTGTGAGAAAAAGAGAACGTGATCAGTATTTTGAATGTGAAATGTTCAAGGTGTTAACAAAAAGTGGAAGAGACAGTCAGCTTACCTTTTTTATTTTGCGATACTCTTCAAGTATCTGATTGTGGATTGTCTGTGAAAAGGAAAAAAAAAAACAGACCTTTTCAATGAGGTTCCTGCTTGAATCCAGCAGTTTCAAATGTGCAAGATCATAAACAAGCTAAATAGTTTGAAGAGTTAATGTAAAAACAGACTGTTCAGTCACTGCCTACAGGTTGACGGGAAGCTCTAGGATCACTGAACCTGCTCAAATAATATCCATCCCTTAATTGCTAGACAACGAATAGTGTGCTTGCCGTTTTCTGAGCTGATTTTGATTGAAAAGTCTGTTGAAGGCATATAGACATTGTAAAATGTGTTAAATTGAATCTTGGTAGTAGCAGGACTAGCGCTTACAGCACAAATTATGACTGACCAAAGTAACAGCTGTCAAACATCCCCACCTATTGTTCAAGACACACTCTACATACATTTTCTCCCATGTTTCTGCCTTTTTTCCTTGTTTGTTTCCATACCATGTTGCTTAATTTTTCTAGCCAGATCTGGCAACACAGTTTTACATCTATTATGTAAGTGGCAGTTGTGTCACCTGACCTATAACTCCCATTCTGGCCCCAAGCCAGTGGAACATCATTATTGAGCCCTATATGAATGTGTGTTGGAGAAATAAATGATGCCTCGCAACATTCTGCTCCGGTTATTTAACATTATTGCCTCTAATCAGTCAGCTGATTGTGTTATTTCATTACTCTCCCAGATTAGATTGGGAGAGGCAAGGGAAGAAAATCATAGTAACATTTTACAATCTATCAACACAGTAGGAAAATTACAGTAGGACCCTGGATGAGTCAACCACACTCTTTAATTTCTCATTTTCCGGAGGAAGCCGTGACTACTGGGATCAGGCAGGGGCCAACAGCATATTAATAAAAAATGAGTTGTAATCATGTGCGTGGATGGACACTGCATTTTTGGTGTGGAATTTTGAATGAAGATACCTTGTACTTGTCTGTGCCTTGCTGGAGTTGTTTGAGCTCAGAGTCGAGTATAGTGAACTGTCGGGTGATGCTCTCTATCCGTGAGTGGAGGCCCCGGTACTCGCTGTACTCTGCGTTGAAATCATTCTTGTAAGTCTGACGTTGCTCTTGCGAGCTTATCACGGTGTACTTTCTGTTGAGGAAACCAAGCGAAAAACACCACTGTTTTATAAAAGTTTAATGTAATTTTCTTTTAGTTATACAACAATTTTTTTTTTTTTTTTTAAACAAACCTGAGACAAAAGGCAAGTGAAAAGACTGTTCCTACTTGACAATGTACAAAGAGGTGCTTACAATAAATAGTCTGTTGTCTCCGATGAAGAAGCAGGAATACTGGAGCTGTTGCACGTTCCGTTTAGACCTGAAAAGAAATAAGGTAAAATTCAAGGTCATTCAAGGTCAACCAACACAACGTCATTGCCATAGAAACCAATGCAGATATTCCAGAAAACAAAAGAGCGGCATGGACACAAATCGGATCTGATCAGTTGCGATACACAGTGTGGACGTCAATTTTAGATCAGATTCCAATCGGATACACAAATAATTTGGACTGACAGTGCGAATGTAGCCTAAACGACTATTCAACTAACTGACCTCACTTACCAACTCTATAGTCAACTATAGTTTGAGGGTTGTCCAAATGCTAAACTAATCAACCACCCTAACACACTAGGTTGGCTGTTCAATGGACTATTAATCAACTAGTTGGTGGGCTGTCTGAATAACTATTCAATAACCATTCATATAATTTCACTAATCAAGCTTACTAACAGGCTAAGTTGGATGTTGGACTATTAATCAATTAGTTGGCGAGCTGTCTGAATAGCTATTTAGCTAATTGAATTCATTAATCAACTAGTCTGTTGTTAAGACTATTAATCAAATAATTGATGGGTTGTCCAAGTGGCTATTGAACAAATCAACCTCACTAACAAACTAGGCCAGTTGTTGGACAACTAATTGAATAGTTGGTGTGGTGGGCTGTCTGAACAACTATTCAAGTAATTGTTCTCAATGATGACTAGGTTGGTTGTTGGACTAATTGACTAGTTGGTGAGTTGCCTGAACAAATATTCAGCTAATAACCTCACTAACCCACCATGTCAGATTTTGGACTAGTAACTGACTACTTAAATAGGTGTTGTTCAGGCAACCCACGCTACCAATTAATCGGCCTCACTAACAACTAGGTTGGTCGTTGGACTAATTGTTAGTGGGTTGGTTGAATGATTATTCCACTAATTACTTCACTAACCGAATGTGTCAGTTGATAGGCTTCCTATAATAGTCGTAGAGGAGGCCTATCAACTATAGAGATTATATAAACCACACTTAATGACCGAATCGGTTGTTTATTAAACTTTTTTTTTTTGATGTTTACTAAACATAGATACTCCATCATAGATTTCCATCATAGACCTAATTGAGATGTTACACTAGATTCAGATGGGGCAAAAGTTCACCTGCTGCATTCTGGAGGTGCTTTCTGACCTCATAACCCATGACATTATAAATTATTCAGAGAAACTAATCCGTACCTGTCCTCCTATCGCTTGTTGTGACATCACAGGTTTTCCTCTGATCCAAGCCATGGTCTTCATCAACTCTCCTCTCCTTCTTCATGTCCCGCTCTCGGTCCTTCTCCTTGGACTTGTCTTTGTCCTTGTGTTTTTTGGACTTCTTCTTAGACTTGCCATGCAGTGAGGGTTGAGCGGTCCGGGTCTGAGATCCGTCCAGGCTGCTGTGGGTTAGGGATGTGGAGTCCAGACCTTCCTCTTGTGTTGTGGAGCGAGGGGCAAATGACGGGGGCTGACTCAGTCTTTCTGCCACTGCCGCCTCTTGACTTTCACAGTCTCTACCGTTGGAGTCGTTGCTGACATCCGAAAGGGGGTCAAAGGGTCGGGGGATCTCCAGTGGAGGGAATTGAGAGCTCGACGATGTCTCTGCTGCTTGAGAACTAGAAGGGTCCTTCCCATTGGATGAGCTCAGTTTACCATTGATGAGCCCTGTAGACTTGCTAGCTAGATGCGATATTCTGGGTTTCTTATTGGCCAGGGGATCGATAAACTCTGCTGCAGGTCGTTTCTGTTGGCCATGAACAATAATGGTTCATAAAACTGGGATGGTTTAAATGCAGTCAAATATTAAATGGCGATTAAATGTTTTGTAGTTGGTTACCAGTAGCCACGAATGATTATAAAGATAAATGTGGGATCAGGAAAAAGGGTTAATTATGTAAAAATTAACCCTTACATATCTCCTTATAACAGAAACAGATCCATCATAAAATGGGCAAAAAGCTGACCTGAGAGGGTGAGCTGCTGGCTTGCTCTTTGTGCGGGCTGACCGGGCTCTCCCCTAACACAGGGGCACTGCTCTGAGGCTTACACAGTTTTCTGTAGAGAATGAAAGACAAGGAATCATCAGTTTAAAAGAGTCAAGGAACTGCCTCAGTGAGATCCAGAAAAGTGCTGCGGACTGTGCTGTACATGTTTTACCTTTAATTGGTTTGCATGTATAGCTCTAGAAAATTAAACTAAAATAACAGGCATTTTGATATTTCATTCCCAGTTAAGCTTCAATAATTAATATCTTACTGATAAAGATCCATCTGATGCTGGTTATGTGAATAGTGTCCATGTCGTTAACATTTTTGATTATTCTGACTAATCTTCATGTCACTTTGGTAAATGCATTAATACACTAAATAAATTTAAATGGCACAACAGAACAAATTTACTGGCCAAAATTAAGATTTCTGAAAAAAGACTGACCAACTTGTCACAAAATGTACATCAAAATATGGCAAGTGTAAATGCATACAAATTGGTTGAGTGGTATAAATTGTGTTGTTTATCAAGCGAAACATGACCACAGAGAATGGGCACTCTAATCACTTCAGATTATTTAAAGTTTCCATATAAATGTGTATATTTTAATATCAAATATGGTAACTTAAGTGCACTAAAATGTAATGCGATCAAACATTCAGCCAAAGTTCATAATACTGCTTGAGGTCAAGTGCACTTAAACAGAGAGTTTGTGTGCATGTCAACAGAGGGCAGTACGACATGGCCCAATGCATCCCAATAACAGGCCTGCTTCCATCAAGGGTGATTGGACAGGGGTCTATGCCTACAAGTTAGGTGGGTGGGCATAAGTCGCTATGGTCTCCATCGAACTGCCTGTGCCCATGCACGGCCAGGGCTTGGACCTGTGCCACCCACACACGGATCAGCATGTGCTGGAATAAGGTTGCATCACTAAACTCCCAACTGCACACAGCCATGGCTCTTACATGACAGCACGTTATTCATGATCAGATGGGAAAGTGAGTGGGTGGGTGTGAGAGGGGGGTGTGCGGACGTAAAAAGGCCTGTCAGCTGATAAGCTTCACCACCAGGCTCAAAGTGCAAGTGTGTGGAGTGTGTTCCACCTGGGTGTTGGGTTTGTTTCTGGCAAATATTTTCATTTTGTTTTGAACGGATATCACAACACCATGTTCTCTCCAGTCTAGCATGCAGCATGACCTCTCTAAATTTAGCTTTCTGGGGTCAGTCTTACACAAGAGTTCATGGGAACCCAGACTTTTCCATGTAAAGGCATACATAATCAGGCCAATTTTGGGCCCATTTCCCCTCTTCTGACAATCCTAGGTAAAGTCCCAATTATCTTGATTGTTCTACAGATTATCATCAGATTTTCCTGTGGTTTGAGGTGTTAGGAGTGATTGAATCAGCTTGGAAGAACGCCAGGCCGCACCGATCTCAAATCGTAAATATCCAACATGAATCCTATTGTGTGGGGGGAACCAGAGGACAAACGTGCACTTGTCACGTGGAATAAAATACCTAATCAGAAAGTGAGCTGTCTGAAAATGGAAGACACCACTTCATAAACATTTTTCTATTTTTTTCCCCCCACAAATTTTCTGTAAAAAGCAGTCCAAACACTACTATTGCCATTTTTCTTGCCCATTGTCCGCCATGTTTATTTACTCTAAAGTCACGTTTGACTGCGAGAGATCTTGCAAGATTTCCTGTGTTCACAGTCGGGACTCTGGCTGTTTGTGAAAGGAATCGGTTAGTGTGTGATGTGCTGTCTTGGTCAAACAGCTGCACTCCACACACTATATGGACAAAACTGTTAAATATTAGATTTTTTTTTTTTTTTTTTAATCATCAAGTTTGGGGTCTCTCACATTTTGAATGTAAGATTTTAAAAAAATCTCTCAGTGTGGGCCAGCCTAAAGTGAATAAAGCTGTACAACTACTGAAAAGGCAAAAACATTCAAGCAATATAGCAGTATAAATCCATCAAGTGGTATAGAATTGAGTATATTGTTGTGGTTATTAACTACTATCTAAGTAGCACCATGTTGTTTTGAGAATATATCAAATATTTGAGATCTGATTAAATTAATCTAATTATATAAAACCATATAATTACCTTAATATATAAAACAATAATCAAGCATTCCATTGTATATGGAAAGAGTCTTAAACTTCACTGAATGTATAAACATACCAGGAGTGAGAAATAAAATAAAACAAATCTGCACGTCACAAGAGTCCTTAAAGGATTAGTCCACTTTCAAATAAAAATGTTCTGATAATGTACTCATGTCATCCAAGATGTCCATGTCCTTCTTTCTTCAGTTGAAAAGAAATTAAGGTTTTTGATGACAACATTCCAGTATTATTCTCCTTATAGTGGACTTTAATTGACCCCAAACTGTTGAAGGTCAAAACTACAGTTTCAGTGCAGCTTCAAAGGGCTTTAAACGATACCAGACGAGGAATAAGGGTTTTATCTAGCGAAACGATTGGTCATTTTCTAATTTTTTTTTTACGCTTGTCTTGAAATAGCTCTCTTCTCTACTGTGTAGATGCTGCTAGTTGTATTACTGCCCTCCACAGGTCAAAGTTTGAACTAAATTGTCATATGTACATACAAAACCTGCCTTGTGCAATTTACTTTTTTCTTTCTTTTTTTTAATTTGAGTGTTGATTATTATAGCTAAAAATAAATAGCAACTGAATGTAATAGTTTGGGCTCTGTTGTTAACTGTAACCTTTAATATTAGAGTAATGTGCAAGAAAGGGCTCCCTACATATAGTTTACAACATTAGCGGAGATAGATTTTCTTCATCCTTAAGAAAATGTTAATAACTGAATTTATTTAAAGAGATAATTTCTTCAAAACCAGTAACCTCCACCCCTGACGTACTGAACCCGTACCAAACTTCAATACCGAGGTACGTACCGAACCATCATGTTTGTGTACCGTTACACCCCTAATATGTATAAATACACCGGGAGTGAGAATAAAAAAAATAAAATTAATAATAATAATAATAATAAAATTGCTTAAAGAAAAACTTAAATTCCAAGGAAAAAATTAAAGATAATTCAGTGTGGATATGAAAGTCGATGAGTCTTACCGTACAAGAATTCTCTTCAGAATCTGTTGGTCCACCTCATTGTAACCAGGCCAGTCCTTCTGAACTTCCTTAAATAAACAATCCTTCAATGTGAAGGTGTTGTCCTTACCATTCAGGTTAGCCACCTACACCCAGCCAGGGAGGGGGAGGGGGGAAAAAAACAAAAAAAAAAAAACAGCAAAATGAAACAAGGGGCTTAAGTCTTTGGCTTTCTAAAAATAAGAATACAAGCACTGTATTTCAACACCAGTGCAGAAAACCAAAACACTACAACAGCGTGCTGACAGCCTCTGTGTATTATATGCTTTGGCTTTAGGCAGGCCTGAGTTTGTTTGTCTATGTATTAACAAATGTGTCTAGGTTGAGCCATTATTGCAAAGTAGAATACATGATTTAGAATGGGTCAAACAAACTAAATTAGTCAAACAAAAACCATAACTTTGAAAGAGCTTCCATACTTCATTATTACTTGTACTATTTTTACAGCATGCAGTCTATATCGTATTTTAGTATGTATGTAACTGAATAAAGTTATCAATTAGTATTTAAAGTGCTGGTTATGAACCTGTTGCAGGAGGCTGTCCAACGTCTCCTTGTCCTGAGGAGACAGGCCTTCCTTTGTGAGCCGCACCAACAGTTCGGGTTTGCGGTAGGGCTTGAGGGCCAGTAAATGCACTAGCCGTTCCCTCAGTGGCCGTGGCGGGCTCTTTTTCTGACTGCTGGAGATGATAACTGGCCGCGAGATCCGCCGTGACGGAGCCACATCGGACACACCGGTTATTGGCTTCCGGATTTGTACACGCTTACCTGAACAGCGAAGGAAAAAGGTTGGTCAAAATGTTTGTTTAAATGTTAAATGAAAAGAGGGTAGTCTCTTGAATGAGAAAGTATTAATTTCTCATTTGTAGACTTTTTTAATAACTTTTTTTTTCCTTCTGCAAATTTCAACATTTCACAAAATAACTTTAAGGCCTAATATTACAGATACAAAACAATAATGAAATCAAATGGGTGATGTGAGATGTCCAATTTCTTTAAAGCTTTGATAACTACATTTCACAATACAAAATGCAAATTACTTTTTAACCAAGTTTCTAAAAAAATTGTGTGAAATTGTATTTAAAAAAAAAAAAAAACTATTTAAAAATGATTACATTTCAAACATATAAATCATACATTTGAAAGTTTTTAATAATTTATTTGGAACAGATTTTGGCCAAATATTTAAAATATATAAATTATTTAACTTATATATTTAAAATAAAATCTTAATGTATACACCGTGTTCCACATTATTACGCAAGTGACATATCAGTAAGATTTCAGTACAATAAACATTCAGCTTTTAGTTTTTCAAAGAAAGTGTTTGTTTTATTTTCATATGTTTTTAGATAACTGGTATCAATCTCAGACAGGTTTGTTAAATAGTTTGCCAGGTCTAAAATAAAAAACATAACGACTTCAATTTCTTCTCTCCCCTGTCATTCTCCTACGTTGTTGACATTGTAAACACAGTGCACCACTTATGTGTTCACCGTCAGAACGGCGACTTGTTATTGCCCAGCTCCTGTGTCAGCATCACACGCATGCGTAGTGCTGCTCACATGAACAGCGTCGGCCAATCGTGAGCCGGCATTCTGACGTAGAACACAAGCGTTGCACAGGTAAAGGTAGGGCAAAGTCTACGGTAACATTGTAAATTCTAAAATGGCTGTAAAAAAAAAACCCCAACAACTTTACAGTTCAAAAATAGGTTGACAAACAGAAGGCTTTATAAAGTGATACTCACATTTTTGTCATAATTAAATGACAATTTTCATTTTTGGGTGAACTAACCCTTTAAGGACCTGTGTGGACCCTGTAATTAATTTATTCCAATTTTTTTAAAGCCTGTGTCTTCACTGAGCATCAGTGGGAATGATCTTTGCCATTAAACATCTTTGGTGAAAGCTATTGTTTGGTAATGATAGTTTTGTGCAAGTTACTCCGTATAATATTTTTTGAGAGCACCAACAGACAGACAAGCATCATAAATTATGTAGCACACTGCAGTTTCAGACATGTGGAGACGAACTGGCTCTAATCGCCCCCCTTCCATCTGTCTGTGTGCACCATGTGTAAACAGATCGGATTTTGACCAAAACGAGGTTCTTCCGCTCAAGCCTTACAGGAACAGTCGCATACATTCAAATGTGGCAGCCCAGATGAGTCAAACCTACCCACGTATCTCCCGCCAGGCTTGATGACGATGGCTCCACGGCTGCGGGTCTCCTCCTCGGCCTGAGCCATGCTTTGCCTGGCTTTCTGGTAGGAGTCGTCTGTGGCGCATACCGTGATTTTGTCCTGGATCCCTCCCAGGCAGTCCAGCTGTATGCTCCCTTCACTGGACAGAGACCAAGTCTGTCAAACACTCCAAATGGCACTGACTACACCTTCTCACCAGTTATCCATTTTCAAATGTGGCTCATTTACAGCCCAGGTGGTTGGATGGGCGTCCTCTAAAAGGGCAACACTTGTTGAGAGGTTCCTTATGAGTGGCTCATCCACCCAGACAGTGTCAACTGCCTTTGATCTGCATGCCCTAAGCTTGGCAATATTGGGTGTCAAAACATCTGATCACAGTTAAGGCACATGTTTTGCACAGGCACAGTGGAAAAACTAAGTTGCCAGGTTTTCTAAAGTAGTCGGAAAGAGGCCCTGTATAATTTAGCTGCTTTAGGGTCATGTGCACCAGACATTTTTTGGCGGCTAATTTATTTAATATGCATAAAGATAATTGTAAGTACCACTAATTATGGAACCATTAAAGCTAAAAAAGCTAAACTAAATTTACACTGTTTGTGGTCAGTAAGATTTTTTTTTTTTTTAAAAAGAAATCACTTTAGGCATAATGTTTCATAATGTTACAAAAAAAGTATTTAAAATAAATGCTGCTCATTCTATTCATCAAAGAATCCTAAAAATAAAGTTCATGCATCCACAAAAAAAAAAAAAAAAAAAAATTCAGCACAGCTTTTTTTCCATTTTATTTTTTACATTCATAGGAAATGTATCTTGAGCAGAAAATCAGCATATTAGAATGATTTCTGAAGGATCATGTGACACTGAAGACTGATGGCAGAGCTGATTTTTCAGCATTATTAAATTAAATGCCATTAAATTATGCCACAGGAATAAGTTACAGTTAATATTATACAATAAAAAAAGTCCACACACC